>WIGM01000010.1:0-22185 GCA_014235935.1 Colletotrichum musicola | reverse complement strand
GCCCGGGCCCCTGCTGTGGCTGATGGCGGATTGTGGCTGGAGCTTCGATCCAAAAATTTCGGGGACAGTTCCCAACACCATCTCGCGATCATACGTACGGGTCAATCAGCAAATACGCCCTCAGCCAACCGCAACCCGCCCACAATGGCACCCGCAGGGCAAGCACTCCGACTCTGCGCCCGCAGCTGTCGCCGGATACCGCACACGACGCGCCTCGCGAGCCGAGCGGCGACACCACTCCCCCAGCAACAACGACGATCATTCGCCGCGAGCCCGACGAGCCGCGATGGTGAGGGAAGCCACGGGAGGGCCTCCCGATGGCGCGAGCCGACCAGCGAGACGGTCGCGAAGCTGAAGCCGGCCGAGGTGGAGGCGCTGAACGGCTTGAGGAAGTTGGATCCCTCGGCGCAGGACATGTCGCTCGAGGAGTTCCTCGAGAGGGAGATGGAGCGGGACGAGGCGGCCGAGACCGAGCCGCTGATCGACTCCAAGGAGTGGAAGGACGTGTCGAAACCGCCCAGGGCCGTCAGGACCTCCTTTTGGTACGACGAGGAGGACCCCAAGGAGGGGACCGAGGGCGTGATGGACGAGTTCGACGAGGACGACATGACCTCCATGGCCCACGGCAAGCTCGACGAGATCCGCGAGCACAGGCACTACCACCGGATCATGGCCTGGGAGATGCCCCTGCTCTGGAGTACGTTTTTGTGTTATCCTCGCACCACACCCCCCACAAACGCATGAGGACGGTACTGGCGGCGGATTTTTGCTGACGCTCGTGAAACTTCTCAACCAACAGACCTTTGGCAGCATTTCGAACCCCCCGAAAAGGACGAGGTCCTCAGGTTTCGGTACACCACGTACATGGGCGAGTACCACCCGGCCGAGAAGAAGGTGGTCGTGGAGTTCCAGCCGGGGGCCCTGGGCCTCACGCCGGTGCAAGCCGACAAGCTCCGCAAGCTGGCCGGCGCGCGGTACAACCCGGAGAGGGACATTATCAAGATGAGCTGCGAGAAGTACGAGCACCAGGCGCAGAACAAGCGGTACCTGTCGGACCTGGTCGACAAGCTCGTCGAGAACGCCAAGGTGAGTCGCGGTGGTCGGTTCACAGACTATGCTGGGGGATGACGGCTGACAACGGGAAAAAAAACAGGACCCCAAGGACACCTTCGAGGACATCCCCCTCGACACAAGGCACCACACGTTCAAGACGAAGCCCAGGTTCCCCAAGGAGTGGTACATGACGCCGGAGCGCAAGGCGGAGCTGAAGGAGCTCCGCAAGCGCGAGCTCACCATGGAGGCCGAGACGGAGAGCCGGGGACAGATCGTCGACGGCGTGGCGAAGATCGGAAAGCACCTCAACGCCGCTGCGAGGGAGGCCGCCGCCGCCGCCGCCGCCGCCGAGCAGCCGGAGATGGTGGCCGTCCGGGGTGCTCGCGGCAAGCAGAACCTGCTCCGTCGGTAAGGCGACCGGTGCCGAGCCGATCTTTATGGTACCCCCGGGGGATGCCCCGTTTCATTGTCCGAGAGGGGCGGGGCCGCATTCAAAATCTGTATGACTAGGCAGCTGGGCTTTCTTTGCTCGAGTACTGGCCTGCCCGTGTAACATCTCCATGTATACATCCGCACGCGATCGGATTTAGAGAAATACAAAACGGGCGTGTTTATGCTCCAACTAAAGTTCAAAGTACTACAGAATTCTTGTATAGGTAAATCTGCCTTCGCAACCCAGGAGGGGTGTCAGGGCAGATGCCAAGCTGTATGGCATGTTCACTGAGTACAAGCATGAGTTTCGATTTCATCATGTATAGTATGATCAACCACTGTATTTTTGTGTAGGCTCTCAGAAATACAGTGATTGATCATACTATGCATGCGTGTCACTTGACCTGTCACTCCATTGACTTCCGCCGTGAGTTCGTGGGTCCTATCCTCAGCCCAGTGCCGGGATATACAGTAGTAAGATATCCGCATAGGGGACATCGCGTTAGTCAGCCGCATTTATGCCAGTTCCGTTCCGTCCGGTTGATAAGATTGGATGCCTCGGCAACTTTTTTTTCTCCTACCCAAAAGTCGTACGCTAGCGTGGTGCAACGCAAGATACGCAGGGGGTGGCGTCGCTCCGTGTGGGGAAGCATCAACCACTGGAACTTGGCTAGAGCTCCCGTAGCTGCACTGCTGCGAGGTTCTGTGGCGCTTCTGGCTTGTATCGATCTCGCCGACGCGATTCACCTGAAGCTGCCAATCACCTAGTGTAACCATTTTATCTACACCACAAGTACCTAGGTGCTTGGGTACCTACCTAAGCTAGAAGAGGGGCTAGAAGGCATCATGACTTGTGGGAAGGACCGGCGACAGCGGAAGGCCCAGTCCGTACCGGGCTCCCTTGGGAACCCGCTCCGTCGGGACATCTATACCTCCATTCCCTGTCTGTGTGTGCGGATTGTTGGCGCGGCCATGGTGTTGGATGGGCAAAAAGGGGACCTTATTTCAGTTCAGCATACGGACAGTGCTGAGTGCCCACTCACACGCGCCTCTCACTGGCATTCGTTCACATGCAACTAGCGTGCCACGCCGTACCACGCCGTTACCGTAGCTCCCTTTTAGGGAAACGAGCTCGTTTCCAACTTGCAGCGCATTCGCCCCCTGATGGTGTGCTGCGTTACCAGCTTCATTCATCAATGCATCATCACTCCCACTCGCACTGTCGACTCGACCGTACTATTCCTATGTGATGAGTATTCCTTGAGTCTCCCGTGTATCTATTTCCATCCAGAGGATCCCTAGTCCTGCCGAGGTAATTGAAGGCTTCCCCGGCTCCCCTTACTCGCAAAATCAAGCCAAGCAGCCCTCCGTGTTGAGCAATACCTCCGTTAGATGCACCCGCGGACGCGGAGGCCGAGCACACGGTGGAGCTTTGTCGCAGGGACTTTAATACCCTGAGCTGCCTTTGGCCTTCCCGTGCCGAACGGCCATTCCGCTGGCTGCTGATACCGCTACGCTAGTACCCAGTACCGAATATTGCTACTCAACTACATAAGTCGCGGCAGCCCTCACAACCTTAACTGCCACCACCACGTCTTCCCGCGACCCCGAACCCCGACCTGTGATCTTCCCCTCACGAACCTCCTCTCCTACTTCCCTAGGCCCGGTTGGTTCAAAGTCAGCCTCACAGAGTGACAGAGTGAATCACATCTCCGTCAAATAAATCAATCGTCGCACCGAGAGCCTTATCCACGATGTCGATCGCCCTCGACGTCAAGATCCCCGAGTTCACTCACACGTCCACGGACGACATCTACCGCGTCACCGACACCCTGCGCGCCACCTTCCGTTCCAACAAGACCAAGGATCTCAAGTGGCGCACCGTTCAGCTGCGCAAGCTCTACTGGGCCATCAAGGATTTCACTCCCCAGCTCTGCGATGCCCTGCGCAAGGACCTGAGGAAGTGCAAGCATGAGGCTCTCCTCTCCGAGGTCGACTGGGCCGCCAACGACTGTCTCTACATGATCAAGAACCTCGAGAAGTTCGCAAAGGACGAGACCGTCGAGGATGTCCCCCTCACCTACGCCGCCCTGAAGCCGCGCATCCGCAAGGAGCCGCTCGGCATGGTCCTCGTCATCGGCGCTTTCAACTTCCCCGTCCAGCTCACCCTCCTCCCCATCATTGGCGCCATCGCCGCCGGCTGCACCGCCGTCCTGAAGCCTTCCGAAGCCTCTCCGGCTACCGCCATGGTGCTGACCAAAATCTTCGAGGCCGCCCTCGACCCCAAGGCCTACACCGTCGTCAACGGTGCCGTCCCGGAGACCCAGGCTCTGCTTGACGTCAAGTGGGACAAGATCATGTACACGGGCAGCACCGCCGTCGGCAAGATCATTGCTAAGAAGGCTGCCGAGACCCTGACTCCCGTCACCCTCGAGCTGGGTGGTCTGAACCCGGCCTTCGTCACCAAGAACGCCAACGTCCAGCTGGCGGCCCGCAGGCTCATGTGGTCCAAGTGCCTCAACGCCGGTCAGGTCTGCATCTCCCAGAACTACATTCTGGCCGACCGTGCCATCGTCGAACCCCTCATCGCAAGCCTCAACGCTACTCTCAAGGAGTTCTTCCCCAGTGGTGCCAAGAACAGCCCCGACTTCTCTCGCATCGTCAACAACAGGTCTTTCCAGCGCATCAAGAAGATGCTTGACGAGACGAACGGCAAGATCGTCATGGGCGGTGGTCTGGACGAGGAGAAGCTCTTCATCGAGCCCACTGCCGTCTTGGTCGACTCCATGCTAGACTCCGTCATGAGGGAGGAGTCTTTCGGCCCCGTCTTCGCCATCATGCCGTACGACACGCTCGACGACGCCATCAACATTGCCAATCAGGTGTACAGGACGCCTCTGGCGCTGTTTGCCTTTGGAAACGACCAGGAGAACCAGAGAAGTAAGTTGAACTGACCTTTGTTATGCGCCCCGTTACTGACACGCCTGTTACAGTCCTGAACGAAGTCACGTCTGGTGGTGCCACCCTCAACGATGCCTTCTTCCACGCCTCCATCGCGACCGTTCCCTTTGGCGGCGTTGGCGAGTCTGGTACGGGCTCGTACCGTGGACGCGCGTCGTTTGACATGTTCACCCACCGCCGGTCCGTCGCCCAGACGCCGACCTGGCTCGAGAAGTTCATCCGCGTGCGCTACATGCCGTACTCCCCCAAGGAGCTCACGCGTCTCTCGCGGATGACCGCGGGCAAGCCCGACTTCGACCGCAACGGCGCGCAGGTCCGCGGCGTGGGCTACTGGATGAGCTTCGTCGTGGGCCTCGGCGCGAAAGGCGTCAAAGGTGCGTTGATTAGATGGATTGTAGCCCTGGTAAGTATGTACACCCTAACCCAGCGAAGGCATCATTAGGACTGTGATCGGATGAGGAAAGAATGGAGACACTTCACCTCGCGCGATTCCTACTGTATACGTACACACACAAACACACACACTACCCAAGTCACTTCCTTTTTCTTGTAAGTTTAGTCCCCAAAGGAAGAGTTGCTGAGCAAGAGAGCGGGGGCGGCGGCAAAAAGTTTCGATGAGTTGGACACACACTCGCTTGGAGTGATCACTACTGGATTGATAAGGGGAACCTCGAAGTTGGTTGGCTGGCAGGCCCTTCGGTTCGGGCGAGGTTGTCCGCCACTGTGCTATATACCATTTTCGTTTTTAGTCACGCGAGGGTAATGGGTTAGGGCAAAGAGCTTGTCCTTTGACGGTCTTTTTCGACATGAATTTTCTTTCTCGGCTGTTTTGTTCTCCAGAACTGATGCTACGTTTCCGTGTCCGTTCTCCTCGGGTGAAGCATGGACTGGTGCTGTTCCAATGTCTACTCCTCAACTCAACTGGGGATGTTCATGATCAGACTGTCGCCTCCAACGTCAACCTCCGTATCCCCGCCAGTGGTCCCCTTAGCGAAGGGACCAGGATCAAAGTAGCCAGGCCGAGAATCCGACTTCTTCCTCTTGCGGCGTCTGGCTTCGCTGCGCTTGGAGTCGAAGAAGGACGAGACCGTACTCGACTTTGAGAGGTTGCTCGGGGAAGGTGGTGTGTTGCGTCGTTGCCCTCGTCGTCCAGAGTCCGCCTCCTTCGTGTCAATCTCAGGGGTCTTGCTCTCCGACTTCGTCCCCGATCCCATGCCCGTCGTCGCCTCGTCCAATCCAAAGTTGAACCCCGGGAAGACTTCCGTGCCCTGCCGCTGACCTTTGTCTTGAGCAGAAACAGTTTGCGTTCTGATTGTCGTCGTCTGACGGTTGGTCTCGGAGGGGCTGCTGGGGGGTGTCTTTGACGGGCGAGGCTTGGTGAGTCGTTTCCTGGACGCCACGGTCGGGCTCGTCGTAGCTACGGTGGCTCGTCCGCCGTCTCTTCTCTCCGTCTCCGCATTGTGCGGTGCGAAGACTGCCCTGGCGCCTGGGTCTGTGTCGGCGCGGGGCCCGAAGCGGTCGCGGAGGCGGACGACGCAGCGGTAGAGCGACATTTGCGGTTGCTGCGAGTGTTGGCGGGGAGGGTTGGTCTGGCTGGCCCTGGGCTTCCTGATAAAGGAAAGGAAAGACAGGAGTAGAAGAGGTAGACTGTCACAGGGGAAATGATAGCTTTATTTTGCTGTGTCCTCGGCAAGGGGGAAACGAAGGGGAATAGTGAATTACACAAACCCCTCTCGAACTTGGTCCTCACCGTTCCGCAAGCCGCCCCTTGACCCACCACCATCCGGGAGAAGGAGCAGATTGACTGACAACGCGACGGTGCCACAGGCACCGCCCTCACGACGGGTGTCATCACGTATTACCCACGGAACATCAGAGAACAGCCGATCGTTGACAAAGAAGAAACAGAGGCTTGCCATTTCCATTCTATAAGTTGGGTTGTGGTAGTACAGGATCCCACCATGACCTCCCGTCTCGTACATGCTACCCGGCCTGTCGTCGGCTATGGGATGACCCTGCCGAGAGAAAAGGGAACACTGCGATACGCGCCACCGCTCAGAGTCCCCTGAGCTGCGTGTTGTCCCGCTCGTCCATCTGCTGATACCGCTCCGCGAGCACCTCCTTGACCGTCTTGGTCAGCCCGCTTGGCTTCTCGTACCGCTGGTGCAGCGCCCTCTGCACGGGCGACGCCGCGGGGAGCACCTTGCCGTCCTCCTTGACGGTGACCTTGTCCTCGACGACGCCCGCCGCCTGCTGCGCCTTGACCAGCGCCGCCTCGCCCTGCTGCCTGCCCTTCTCCACCACCTCGCCGACGACGGCCTTGACCTCGGCGGCCCTGGTCTCGACGACCTGCCTGGTCTCCGCGGCCCTGGCTTCGATGAGTTTCCTGGCCTCCGCGGCCCTCGCGCGCGCGGCCTCCTCGGCGGCGAGCGTCTTTTCCCTCGCCCGGTCCCAGGCGCTGCGCGCCTCCGTCTGGATGCTCTCGCCCTGGCGCTCTACGACTTCTTTCGCTCTCGGGGCCGCCTCGACGGTCTTGTCGACGGCTCCGCCCCAGAGGCGTGCGGCGCTGCCCTCGAGGGCCTCGCGCACGCCGGCCCAGTCGGCGGACTGGGCCCAGCGCACGGCGTTCTCGACCTCGTGGTTCCAGCGGTCCTTGGCCGACTCGACGAGGTTCTCGCGGTCCCGGACGGCCTGCTCGGAGCGCGTCAGGGGCGGGGGGATGCGGATCTGCGGCTCGAGGAGGGTGGAGAGGACGTGCCTCTGCGAGCGGAGGTTGTGGGACTGCGCCTCGCGGTTGCGCTGGTGGGCGAGGACGGTGAGGTAGGCTACGCCGAGGGTGAGGGTGACACCGCCGGTCTGGAGGAAGTTGGATTGTCAGTAAGGAAATAGTCTTCTTCAATTGAGATCAATTGAGCTTGGGGCTGGAAGGTGGGACGTACGAAGCCAGTGGTGAAGCCCATGATTGCTGCACTTCTTTGTGATCAAAGCCGGGACCCAATAGCGCACGCACGGGGAGCCGTGTTTCTTGTGTAAATGACTCTCTTGGTTCGTAAGGGTGAGGTCAAGCTCAAGGTAGCATTGTGCGGTTTGTTGAAATTACAGCCGGTCCTCAAGGCGAATTGGAAACGTCCTGGGGGGGTCGCGGGACGCTTTCGTTCGTTTTTGGCCTTGGTATACTCGAGTATCGCCGGAAAGCTGAGAATGACGTTAATTAATCGGACTGACTGAAAGCGAGCGACTTTCAGCCTCTCCGGGTGGATTTCGGCCACTGGCAGGGGTCGAGGTGCCAGCAACTCGAGGAATGGGCCCCGCACGGGTGGCATCTCAGCCAACCAGAGACGCCGGTTACCCGTCCCTAGGAGGGACCTCTCCCCGGCGGCCGGGCTGCTGGCCAAAAATTTGGGCGAGGCCACTGGAAAGGCTTAATCGTGTTGCGAAATCGAACGACGAAACGACGACCGAAGCCCAATCGATCGAACCGCCGCCGGCCCGCAAACCAAGCGAGAGCACCTTCGACCGAGCTCTCCGGCAAACACCAATTTTTTGCAATCCGACAAGGCTTTCCTCCCCGATTGACACGACGCTGCAGAAATGGCGGGCGGTCTCGTCAAGTACAGGCACCTGAGCCGCAACTCGGCGGCGCGAAAGGCGCTGCTCCGCGGCCTCGTCACGCAGCTCATCGAGCACGAGAACATCCAGACCACCTATGCGAAGGCCAAGGAGGCCCAGCGCCTCGCCGAGAAGCTCATCACCTACGCGAAGCGGGACAACGAGGAGACGAGGCGGAAGGCCCAGGCCGTACTCTATGTGCGTTTAGCCCCCCCACCCCCGAACGATATATACATGCATTGCCATGCGCACTCCCGCTCCCTACCTCCACCGCGCGCACTGCGCCTAGCTGGCCGCAACTCACAACCTCTCCGCAGGAACCCTTCAAGCACTTCCCAAAGCTCTTCGACGAACTGAAGAAGCGCTACGCCAGCCGCCCCGGCGGCTACACCCGCGTCCTCCGCACCGAGCCCAAGAACAGCTACGACCAGGCCGACTCCGCCATCCTCGAGCTCGTCGACGGCAAGAAGGACACCCGGTTCGCGATGACGGCCAAGATCGTGGCGCGCGACCGCCTGGAGGGGCGCCCCTCCACCGAGATCACGCTCAAGAACGTCGAGAAGGTGACGAGGTACTCCGGCAAGGTCAAGTTCGGAAACATGGTCGACAGGTTCTACGGCCTGCTCAAGAAGGAGGAGAGACAGCAGAAGGCGGACACCGAAGAGAGGCACGAGAGAGCGGCGGAGAAAAAGAAGAAGGAGAAGGCGAAGGAGGACGACGTGGACTAAGCCTTGGGGTCCCTCTGGCGAGATGAGTAGATCCAAAACGGAAGTGATGGAAAGGGCACTGGGAGGCTTCGGCGAAGAGAGAAGCCATGTAACTTTTACAAAAAAGATCGGTGTACCATCAAGGGATAAGATACCTGGCCAGTCTATAGAATTACGGTCGTGTAGGGTATAACATGTATACTACGGCAAAACAACAACTTTTTTTTTCCAAACCCTCGTTTCTCGAATCAGCAAGATGACTAGAAAAAAAGATCGAGACCTCCTTCCCACTCCTTCTATCTCATACAAAGTCAAACGTGTCGCCCTTCTCCTGGATCATCTTGCCCACGCGCTGCGTGCCGACCACGCGCTCCAGCCTCATGACGTCGTACTTGGAGAACATGGCCCTGACGGTGCCCTGCCCGGGCTCGAGCTTCAGGTCCTGCTCGCTGCGCGCGAGGTACCCGCCGGCGATCTCGCGGTAAAAGACCGGGTTGTCCGGCAGGCCGTACATGACGACGCGCTGGACGCCGCGCAGGGCGTAGCGCCGGAAGTGGTGCGCGCGCTCCGTGTACAGGAGGACCTTGTGGCGGCCCGTCAGGAAGTGCGAGCGCGCGCGCGAGGCCTCGGCCACCTCGGCGTACTCGGAGATGGTGCCGAAGGACAGCCCCGCGACGGCCGGGTTCGTGGCGAAGTAGTTGCGCACGCGGACGAAGTCGAGGTACGAGGGGATGAAGACGAGCGTGCCGCTGGTGTCCTTGGCGCGCTTGATGAGCGACGGGAGGATGGCGGAGACGAAGTAGTCGAAGCGGGCGTCGGGCTCCTTGTCGATGGCCTTGGCCTCGAAGCGGGAGAAGGTCTGGCGCGCCTTGACGCCCAGCTGCTGGAGGACGCCAGGGCAGTCGGCCTGGAAGCGGACCTTGCCGGCCCAGTTGTGGCACTGGGTGCGGAAGAGCTCCGTGAGCTCGGGGGTGTTGAAGCCCGACAGCACGACGGTCTGGCGGAAGTACTTGGACCAGTCCTCGAGGTACCAGCTGCGGACGCGGCTGAAGTCGCAGCCGTGGGCGTCCTTGGGCTGGAGGTTCATGTGCTCGAAGATGTACTCGACGTGCTCCCAGTTCTGCATGAGCTGCGCGTCGGCCTGGTCGACGACGACCATCTCGATGGAGCTGAGGAAGTCGTAGTCCATCTTCTTCTTGTCCTCCTCGGAGCCGATGGCCATGCGGAGGCCCAGGGGGCTGGCGAAGAGGATGTCCGAGTTGTAGAACTGCGAAAAGTACTTGATGGTCTTGCGCGTGAACTTCATGCCGATGCGGAACATGTCGTCGTCGTTGCCCTCGAAGAGGTCGCGGAAGTCCGCGGGCTTGTCGTCGCCGAACTTGACCTCCTCGTCTGTGTACGCCTCCTCGAAGCGCTTCCGGTTCTCGCGTTGGTCGGGCTCGCACAGCTCTTCGATAGTGTTTGCCATCTTGAGACAGGACTGCCGGGTGGGGAGGATGAAGAGGACCTTGGGGCGCGTGAAGCCCTGGTCTCTGAACTCCAGGTCCGAGCTTTCCTCCTTTGCCAGTTTGTAGTTGTTCTTGATGACGCGGTCTCGTGTTCTTTCGCATGTCAATACGGTCTCCCTTTTGATTTCTGGGCGGTGTCAGGGGGAGAGTCCTTACTTGAAAACATGGTTAACCGCATGTAGGCACACGAGTTTCCGCAGACCTTCCGAGTTCTTAGTGTTCCGGTTGTCGAAAAGAACGTCATTGTAGTTGAATACTACTGGCGCGATGGCCTGTTGCAGGGGATCGAGAGGCGAAAGCTTCTTGGTGGCGGTCTCCCGCAGCTTCTGCTTGAGTCTGAGGCTGTCTAAGCTCGTGATTGGCGAGGGGATTGCGGGCGCGTCTGAGCCTTCGAGCTGAGGATATGTCACGACTGCCTTCGAGACCTTGGACATCGTCCGCTTGAACGTCCACCCATTCGTTCCGATCGCCTTGATCTTCTTGGTCGTGACATCCTCGTTGGGTGTTGCGAAATGGTTGTCGAACGGGTCGGTGTAGTCCACCTCGTCTTCATCGTCACTTTCAGGCACCCCCTCCGCCATCTCGTCCGCAGGATCCTCTTCCGCCTCTTCAACCCTGTCCACGTCCTTGGGAGCCTCCTCCTCCTCATCGTCGTCCTCTGAGGAGTCGTCTTGAGAGACCTGTGCAGTGCTTTCAGGCTTGCCAGAGTCTAGTTTTCTCCTCTTGGCGCTCGGTTCCGAAGATGCCGTGAAACCCTGGAGAAGAGCCATGTAAGGCCGAGCGGTTTGCGCCTGCTCATCCTCATCCTCATCATCGGACATTGAGACGTCAGAGTCTTCCTCCATCTCAGATTCCACCGCATCTCCAGACTCAGAGCCAGATGACCTAGCAACGTCAGTTTCATGAGTTACTTGGGCACGTATTCAACGCCAGAAACTTACTCATTTTCTTCTACACGAGCAGTGTCAAACCGGGATGAGCGACCGAAGTTGCCGCCTCTACCTCTGCCTCTCCCGCCACGTCCTCTGGCACCACCTCGTCCACCTCGTCCACCGCGGAAACCCGCGCGACCTCTGCCTCGAGGACCCATATTACACGCTATTCCACTGCCGGTGATAGTAAAAAAAATTCGACGGTGAAATCAAGTCCGAAATCACATTCACCTAGACCCGAGAGTGAAAAAAAAAAGTTGTAAGTCGCCCATGGGTTTTTTCAGCCTTGCAGAAATCCACAGTAGAAGTCCCACCAGCCACAGCGACAGCGGGGCATCATTACGCCACAAGGATACCTCTTATCGAGCCTTATCTTAGCGCGCACAACCCGGTCGGGGCCAACCACAAATCACAAAATCCCACCCCCCCAGGCACGCCCAAACGAAAGGGTAGAGTTCGGATTTTTGTACGGAGTAGCGATTTTCTATCGAGCAGCGAAGCCGAAACAAAAACCCACTCCGCAGTCAATTTTGCTAGGCTCCGCGAAGACCACCACCCCGTTGGCCCCCCTCCCTCCCCTTTTCTCCCAGAACAACTTCTCAACGCCAGACGACTCGACTCCCCCCGTCCCGACGTCTAAATCAACTGCCCAGCATGGCTGTCGCCGAAACTGAGAAGTTCCTCCACCTCTCGCGGCCCATCGCGCCGGCGACGGTTGGCCTTCAGGGCACTATTGCCCCGCTCACCGTCAACATCCAGCCCCAGGTACGAACACCTCTCCTCGCCGCGCCGCGCTGCGCTGCAGAACAGATATATCCTGCTCGAGCCACACACACACTACATGTTGTCATGTCTTGATGACAGCCATGCATACATACATACACAATCATGGAAGACGATACCTTGCCCACGTCCGCCAAGCTGACCCCACCCCTCCTCCATAGGCCATCCTCTCCATCCTCGATCATGCCGTTCGCAGAGACATCCGCGACACGCAATCGACCCGCGTCATCGGCGCCCTCGTCGGTACTCGCTCCGAAGACGGCACCGAGGTCGAGGTGCGCTCCTGCTTCGCCATCCCTCACACCGAGAACGAGGACCAGGTCGAGGTGGACGTCGACTACCAGAAGAACATGCTCGCCCTCACCCTCAAGGCGTCCCCGCGCGAGTCCCTCCTCGGCTGGTACACCACCACCCACGAGCTCAACTCCTTCTCCGCCCTGATCCAGAACTTCTTCGCCTCCCCCGAGACCGGCACCTTCCCCCACCCTGCCGTCCACCTGACCATCAGCACCGACCCGACCGCCGACATCGAGGCCCGCTGCTACATCTCCGCCCCCGTCGCCGTCAACGCCGAGCGCGCCGCCGAGAGCTGCCTGTTCATCCAGGTCCCCCACAAGCTCATGTACGGCGACGCCGAGCGCAGCGCCCTCGAGGCCATCTCCATGGCCAAGGACACTGAGGACCGCACGGCCCCCGTCGTCTCCGACATCGAGGGCCTCGCCCGCTCCATCGAGCAGGGCACCAACCTCATCGAGCGCGTCAGCGAATGGGTTAATGGCATTCTTGACGAGGAGGAGGAGCCCAACCACGCCCTCGGCCAGTACCTCATGAACGCCCTCTCCCTCGCCCCCAAGGTCGACCCGTCCCAGATCGAGCACGACTTCAACAACCACATCCAGGACGTCCTCATGGTCTCCTACCTCGCCAACACCATCCGCACCCAGATCGACCTGTCGCAACGGCTGGCGACGGCGAACCTCACCGGCGGCGAGAAGGACGGCGAGGGCAAGACGACCGAGGGCGGCGAGAAGGGCGAGCAGCGGGGTCAGCGTGGCGGCAAGCGCGGCGGGCGCGGCGGCGGTCGCGGCGGCGGCCAGAACCGGGAGCCCAGGGAGCCTAGAGAGCCGCGCGAGCCGAGGGAACCCACCGAGTAAAGGAAAAAAAGAAGAAAGTTGAGGGCGGCTAGCTAATTGTCAAAAACAAGGGTTGAAAAAAGTAAATTCTTCCCGCGCGCAAGGCTCGGAGGATCCACAAAACGGGCGAGGAGGTTGAGAGAAAGAGGGAGAGAGCAAGCACGCCGGCACGCGGTGCTGGCATTTTTTTCCGCCGCAAGGTAGCAAGCATGGCATCATGAGGAATTCCACACTTGAAAAACCGTCATGGCGTTATGGTAGTGGCAGGATAGACGGCCTAGGGTAGAATGCGCTAGGCGGTTGCAATGATGATATTCACGCTTTCATGCACATACTTTTCATGTTTCAGTACTTGGACGTTCGCCGACGGCACGTCAACACGGGCTTGGGGAAAAGTTGAGTGACAATTAGGTACGTAAGTATTCTAGCATGCAATAGCAGTCGGTCTGATGCTGTCCTATCCTCCGGTTTAACGCCAATATGCTGGACCTTGTAACCCCCAATACGCCTGTCATTCTGCCGTAGTAGACCTTCGACAACTTCAAATGCGCACCTAAACGCCCATGTTTGGCTTCTGCGGCAGGGTAGCGGGGTTCCCGTAGTGCGGCAGGTGGCTGAATGCCTGCCCTCCCGGACCCTGGGGTATGGCGGGTTTGTTTGGGATGTGGGGAGACGGGTTTGGTGGGAGATGCTGCGGGTGTTGAGACGGGATGTGAGGGCCCGGTGCTTGGGGGATGGGGTTGAGGTGATGAGGATGTTGTGGCGGCGGGCCGTGATACGGAGGAATGGAGTTGTTCGATCCCTGTCTAGCCATGCCATAGCCAGCAACAACGCCGTACGGTGCCGGAGGTCCTGGCTGCTGGTAGTTCGCGTATGCCAGGTGCGGCGACCCGATCTGAGGGCTGCCGTGATGAGATCCAGGTGCACTGAACGGCGCTTGAGGAGGCTGCATCGGAGCCATGCCCCCACCCGGCACGAATGACTGCGTCTTCGGGTTGAAGGCATGCCGGTTGTAACTGCCAGGAATCGGATGCTGGCTTTTGGGGTCATTGGGGTTGAGGTTAGCTGGCAGTTGGCCGTACATGTAAGGAACAGTGCTCTGCGACGGCGGTGCCGACATGCCTCGCGGAGTATAAGAGGCTGGGCTCGCTCCGGCGGGGGGCATCGGCGCCGGACCTGGCGCGTAACCTTGCTGCCAAGTAGGTTGAGGAGGAGCAGGCCCAGGTCCAGGGTAGCCTCTAGTGTTGGGGTTGGGAGGTGGTTGAAAGGGGGGCGGATTGGACTGTAGATTCACGTAAGCCATGATACCGGATGCCGTGCGAGGGAGAGATGTGCTAACCGGCGCCACATTGGGATACGAAGTGTAGCCTTGGTTGGGCATAATAGGGGCAAAGGTTTGCGTCGGGGTCGTGTTGTAAGGTGGCGGCATCTGGTTCGAGTACGGTTGTTGCACTGGAGGACCATACTGATTTGACACCGGGACATATTGAGGCTGCGGCACCCAGGTCTGTTGCTGAGGACCCCAATAAGGAGTGTAGTTGTGCCTCGAATCAAAGCTGTCCGAGTCGTCACGCCTCTGTTTGCCGGTTTTCCCCCTCTTGCCTGCGTTGGATTTGTCTCGTGCCGACACGGAGCTGGCACGCGAAATACCATTTTCGCCTTCATTGTCTATGTTCCTAGTTAGAAAACGCGCGTCACAACACCTTCGTCTGCACATACCAGGCGTCGACTCGCCAGTCTTTTCAGAGTTGCCAAAGATGCGCTCTCGGGCTTGCTTGTAGGCCTCTTCACGCTGTTCTCTCGACAACCTTGCTCAGGTTAGCATGAGAAACCCCAGTGGATAGATGGAGCAACCTTACTTTTGATTCGCGGCAACCGTCTTGTCCTTTGAATCGCTGCCAGTCTCAGATGTCGGCTTGGAAGGGGAGGCACTGTTCGAAGCAAACTCTCCATCCTCGCCACGTCGCATGATCTTGCGGGGGAGAACGGCGGGCGGGGGAGGTGTCTCCGCGCTGGTTTCTGGAGCAGCTACGCTAGCCAGCGATTCCGGGATCCTCACGTATGGAGTGCGGAAGATCCGCACAGATCCAATTCGCGCCTCAAATTGGTGCGTCAACCGATAGTAGTCGGCCAGTTTGTGAGTTAACATTCTGCAGAATGAGTTGGATGGAGGGAAATCCATGTACGGTTCCCTACTGTACGTTAGCTAGGTCATATGCATAGTGGCTGACACGGCTTACTTGGAATTTAGAACAAACTTGATGAGTTCTGCCTCTAGCCGCAACAGAAATAGACGGTCTTTGGGCGAGGCCATTGCCTCCAGAAGCTTCTCGTCCGGCGCCTGTCCATAGATGGTATTCATGGCAGCATCCGGCAGATTTGTCGACAGTGCATTTGTCGAGGGCTGTTGCTGGTCCGAAGACGCGCTTTGTGGAGTGATCATGCCCTGGCTCAAGGATCCAGAAATGGGCTGAGCGAGACGGCGGTCCGGCATGTCGCCAAGTTGTATTATGCCTCTAGCACGAGCAGCAATGTCGGAGCCCATCCTGGAGTTTGGGAGGTTGGGGCCTCGGAACGAAAACGCGTCGTCGTCCTCGGCGGCGGCAGCTTTCACGCTGGCGCTGTCATCTGGGCGAAGGGATTCCTTCTCATCCAGCGCAAAAGTTGTTCCTGAAGTAATACTTTTCCCATCCAGACTGGGAGGTTTGGTGCCGAGCTCAGAACTGGAGTCCGCTCTCTGAGAATCATCTGACCCATCCTTAGTAGCGGACTTTGACCGCTCAGTGAATGTGGATCCTGTCCCGTTGACGACGAGACTTGGTGTTCGTGCCCCGATGTTGAGCTCCTTCAATCCATCGACCATGGCGTCGCCTGCATCAGGTTTCTTAGGTATCGTCGGATCGCGCTTAGCAGAACCGGAGGAAGAGTTCGTGGAGTCCATGGCGACGGACGGACGCCCCTCGGCTCCGTTCGCAATAATGGCCGTCGGCGCTGGGATACCGTCCACCGGCGGCGAAGCTTGATCAGAACGCTCCTGAGGAGGAACGGCGACTCGTCGCACAGTAGTGACAGCAGGGATATCTTTCGATGCTGGAGCAGCGACCTTAAGACGATGTTCCGTTAGTACGACTACAGAGCTTGAGTAGATATGTCGAATACAGAGGCACGCACCTTTGCGAATGATGGTTTAGGTACGTCGGAGGACATCTGGGCTGTGGCCATCGCTCAAAGTTGATGTCTAGGACGTACTCGGTTCGGGCGACGGGTAACGGTGCAGAAGTGAGTGTCGTCCGATAAGTATGGTTCGCGTCGGGGTGACGAAGCGCGCAGCGGGACGAAAGTGGAATTTCGACTGAAGGACGTTTAAAGACGGTATCCGAAATCAAGGAACAAAATGGATCAAGGCGGGCCAGAAGAGCGAAAAAGAAGTACCGTGGCTCATTGTCGGGACAGACTGGTCATGATTGCTCTCGTGGATTCCTGGAAGGTTGGTGGTTGACGCCCCGACGCTTTTGTTCAGGATGAGGATGGATGCTTCAATCGAACTCCGCCTACCTGACGAAAGTTTGTTAGCAACAGCCGCGAAGGTAGCCAGCAGTCATCTGCAGCAAATCGAAAGACGGGCGCACAACAATATCGGCGAGGCGGCCAGAACTTTGGCGGCCTGCAAAGCGGGTAGGCCGTCGCAGGCTTGAGAAGAGGGGGGTACGGTGGTGTGGTGGTGTGGTGTAGTGCGGACGACAGTAGGAGGGAATTGGTAGAGTGCGAGAATAGCTGTGTGTGGGTTTTTGGATTGCGCTGGAAGGGGGAAAAGAAGATGGGGAAACTGGAGAACGGAAGCGACAAACGCTGCAGGCGCTTCACAGTGTTTCTCGGGGTGTCTCACTCACCCTCGGTACCTTCCCTAGCTCGCTCAGCTCGGTCGTCTGCGGCGTGCGCGGTGCAAAAGTAGGTAGAGGTAGGTAATGCAATAATTCTGCCTGGGAGATCTCTCTTCCACGATGCGTCTTTCAATCTCTCCCTCTCTCACACCCTAGGCTTGTCACTGTCATATAATAGGTATCGCTACCGCGTTCGGTGGTTGAAACCGTAAGGGCTCTCTGGGTTCCCAGTGTGAGAGGGGTGGTGCCAGAGGGACAGAAAGCTTGAAAAATCCCGGTAGCTCCAGGCAAGCGGACTGTGGTCTCAACTTGGTACAGGATGGTGTCAGACGGCTACAATCCCCTCCGCAACGTTGTGTGGGACGTCAGGCTGAAGAATCGGGCGGTCACAAATTCTGATGAGGATAGAGCAGGTCTCGGGCTTAGGTTGACTGACGAGAGACAAAAGACCACAGCACGAGCCAAAAGTGGCTTAGTGCCGGTAGATTGGCCTGTCGGGCCAAAAGGTGTGGCTTGTGTATCAGGGCTGAGGAGGCTGGGCCGGGTTTATTACGTAACATGGAGCGAACGGGAGTTTTCCGCCCGCACCCGACCTCTCCGTCACCAGCTGGTAGTCTGTGTAGGTCCGCCTTATGTAAGACTCGACAAACGAATTCGCCCCAGCAAGAGACACCCGAGACCTGAGTTGGAATGATGAATCAAGTTGCGATTCTTATGTGCGCGCATTAGCAACAACCTCGCTCCTTTCTGCTTCATCACAGCACAGACGCATCGAGGGAAATATCAAGGCCCCGATTCTTAGGTGTCCTGAAAAAAGTCGAATCTGTTCGCGTTACTGCGGAGAGTTGTGGCCCCGAGACAGACGTCTGGCAGAATTAGGCCTATATCGACAATCGACATCGCCGAGAAGAACATTCAGCTTGAAATTTCTCGCCAATGTACTCTCACAGAGGACGCGGTGGTCCGCGCCAGCCCACTCCGGCCAATGTCCAGTGCCAAAAGTGTCTAAAGAGAGATAAGTTCACAACCACCCAGGCTCTCACAACCCCCTGCTGACTTTCGAGGCACGTCACTACTCATACGAGTGTAAAGAGTCGACTCAATCCAGGCCTTATGTGTCCCGGCCCTCTAGGACTCAGCAGCTACGCAACCCAAAACTCATGCCCAAGCTCACCAACGACGCTCCCGATGATGTGCAGCGAAAGTGAGTTGGATATTTTGAATTCACAGGTGCTAGCTAAACTAAAGCGGATTTCAGAAAAGGCATCGCAGACGAGGAACTTGCCAAGAAGGAGGCCGAGAGGGTTAGGAAGCGGGAGTTGGAGGAGCGCGATGATGAGCTCATCAGACAGACGGAATCGAAGCGCAGGCGCTCCGTGTCCGTCGATTCCGTATCGACCATCTCGACGAACCGCTCCACCACGCCGCCCCCTAGGCGACGCTCCCGTTCACCTGCACCGGCCCGGCGTAGACAGTTGTCTCCCGAAGAACGCAAAGGCATTCGACGGAGGTCGTCCAGCGTAGGGAGCGCGGACCACCGCTCTGTCTCCAGAAGGTCGGAAGAGGGCAGACGACCACAGTCACCACCCCGCCGTCGCCAAAGATCACCCTCTCGGGATAGCCGCTCTCCGCGCGGAAGCTACGAAAAGCGGTACCGCGAGAGGGAGGCTGATCGCACACGACCGTCGACCTCGTACACCCGGGACCGCGGAAATCCCCGCGAATCGTCTTACTCGAGAGAATCGTCTCTTTCTCGTGGCGGCGACGTTGCTTCTGGCAGCAGGTCTTTTTCAAGATCCCCGGCACGCGAGGATGCCAGATCTCAACACGACATGGGACGCGGAACTGAGAGAGAGCGTGGTTCTCGGAGAGAGCAGGAAGGTCGGTTCGATGGTGGGGCCAAGGATCTCAGGCAGGAGAGGAGACCTGCTGCTCAGGAACAGCCCCAGCGCGCACGCAGCCTAAGTCCCTTCAGCAAGAGGTTGGCCATGACGCAGGCGATGAACATGGGCCGATAGCCGCGGGTATCGATTAGGTAGTTATAGACCGAGCTGGGAACAGCCCACTCCAAATAATGACACAGAAATACGCTTTTGTCTTTCATACATTGCGCCTGCACTCAGACACCCAGTTCCTCGTCGGCTTCCTTTTCCCGCCTCTCGTCCTCTTCCTCTTCCCTCTCTCGTACACGCAGTCCTTCCACCAGGGCGACGCCGTCTACCCCAGTCGCATCTCCATCCGCGTTGGTGCCGCCCGGTTGCTTCGATTGGATGGCCGCCTTCTGTGCGTTTGAGATGCGCTCCCTCACCAGCCTCGCAATGGCGTTGTCCGTTCGCACGTTCAGGATCTCCAGCTTCTTCTCGAGATCTCTCTTCAAATCCCAGTTGGGTTTTTTGGGTTGGAGCTTGAAGAGGTCGATCCCCTTGTCGTCTTGCGCCTCCTCTGCAGCCTTTTGTCTGACCTCTGCCTCGATATCTGCCGCCTGCTCCTCCAGCGTTGGCTTCTCTAGGTCTTGAATCGGCGGCGCCTCGAAGCCGAGTTTGGGTCCGCGTGCCTCCGGATCGTAGTTGCGGCCGGAGAGGTGTATCCTCGCGACGTCCGACTCTATCGTCTCCGAATCTGTTGCCGGGGCTGAGACCTCGCGCTCTGATTCCGGGGCGACGATCTCGTCGGCAGGTTGCTTTCTTTTAAGGTTCTTGAGCTTCGCGAGGCGGGCCTTGCGGTCGTCGGCGGCTGCGCTCAGGGAGCTCGACATGGTGAAGAATGTTGAGGGACGTGAGAATAGTAGGTACGGCTTCAAAGTTGACACTTTATAGTTGTTCTATATCCTGAGCCGGATCGTATTTCTCAGAGGAACGTTGCCTTGCTTTGCTTGGTGGTTGAAAGTTGGTGGGGCTGCAAGGCGAAAGGACGTGACCTGCATGTACTGGACGCGCTCCAGCGAACGCACGGACTCACTGAAGAAAAGTGATTGGAAGTGCTGTGCCGGTACGTGCCTACGTAGTGCCGTATCTATCAACCTGTCCAGCCTAGGTACCTAGGTACCTAGGTAACGTACGAAAACTCTCATCAATGAGCTCAATACGTCTTCCTCAACAACAGACTTGACTATCTTTATAAGCGTCGATCTGTCGGCCGGTCAGTCTCTCGCCCATGTTGCGTGGAATCGCCCGAGGATGCCGATCGCGCCTGGAGATCAAAGCTTTCTGGCGCCCGTCCAACGTTCGGCGCATAGGATTTTCATCATCCCGCTCAATTGCCCCGGAGCTGAATCCAACAACGGAAAAGAAGCCAACGAAGTACCAGTCTTCTTCAGGGCAAATCAACCCGCTTTGGATGCTGGAGCTGTCGCACTTTGAAGCAAATCGGAAGAAGGAGTGGAAGTTCCAATCGCAATATCTCAAGGGGAGCAGGGGCGACCTCGCCGTTGAAAAATGGCGGCTGTGGAAAAGACACCTTTGGTGCTGTATCAATCATATGGCGAGTGGCGCCGAGCTGCCAGATTGGTCTTTGTTCTCTCGAGAACGGTCTGAAGTTGATGACTGGGATACTCACATGCTGCGTGCGTTGGTGACCAGTCCCGAACGAGCACTGGATATTCTTGAGAACACCACCCCTGGTTGCAGGATACCTGGCTACAAACTCATTGATGTAGTCAGTTACCTCTCCAGATGGCAAAATCAACTTTCTGAACAGCAGCTCGCCATCTACTCCAGGCGTCTTGTCAACGCGGCCATGGCAATCTTTGACAGTTCATGCGACGGACGTGTTCGGTTGCGACAGCATGTCATCTACAACCTTATCGAGCAGCTCGACACCGAAGGTGTTGCCGCCCTATACCGGTTTCTACATGAGAAGGGCAACCCGATAGCCGAGCCGACTCTCCTGCACTTCGCCAGTCGGCTCGCCCGCGTACAGCCATACAAGGAATTGGCCATGGAAATCGTCACACAAGCCATCAATGATGGTATCGTCAACTTCCTAGACTCGAAATGGCAGGCCGTTTTCACTACCATTCTGTTCGTAGACAAGGGTCAAGCGAGTGCCGACAAGAATTTTGATCCAGCAGATGCCTTTGTTCATCTCCTAGAACGCGGCCTTACTCCAAACCTGGTCACCTACACGACCTTGATCAATAGCCTCGCCGCGATTGGCCAGTATCACACAGCTGGCCGTATCTACGATATTTTAGAAGAACAAAATATCACGCCAGACAATATGCTGTTCTCGGCAGTTCTGAATCTCGCCAAGGTGTCGCGTTCAGTATCCCTCGCGATCCGAATCACACAAGAAGCTGTCCGACACGACGCCCTCGACGAAGTCTTCCTAAACGACCTGCTGTTCTCGATTTTCGACAGCATGGACAAAGAAGCCCGGGAAAAGAAGAGGGCTGGTGAGGAAGCCATGTCCTTGCCCGGCTTCGGGCCCATGCTGGTCTACTACGCCAGAGTTTTCAACCTAGGGCCGTTGCAGGCCCTCATCCCTCTGGACTTGAAGCAGGTTCTGTTGATGCACCCGCACCCGGTGATGCCCGGCAATTGGCAGGCCGGAAACTTATTTCCCGCCCTTGAGCTGGCAACGTCCTCATTTTTCGAGAAGCGGGATCCGACTGGCGCTACCCTGTCCATCATGTTTCTCGCATACGTGAAGACCCTCTCCCAGCCCGTCAGGCTCATCTCGCTCTATTCCTACCTCCGACAGAGGGTCATTCAAAGAGACCCCATCGCCGTGCAGCACATCGAGCAGAAGGGGTCGTTCATGTACGACGTCATACTCAAGGCTCTACTAGAGCATCCGGGCATGCAACGCCCGGCGCTCGACATCGTCAGCGACATGCTCAAGGGCGCCACGAAGCCTGCCCCCGAACCCGAACCAGGAGCGGACGTGTCGCCCGAGGCCGATGAGGAGGCGCAAGCCATGAGAATACACCCGCCGCCCAGCGTCTACACCTGGACAATCCTTCTGGGCGGCCTGCTGTTCTACGGGGAGAAGGAGTCCGCGAAGCGGATCCAGGCGATGATGAAGCAGCACGGAATCGAGCCGAACCAGGTGACCTGGAACACGCTGGTCACGGGCTACGCCGGGCTCCAGGACGTCAACGGGACGGTGCGGGCCCTGGAGGGGCTCGAGAAGGCGGGCTACAGCGCGGACCAGTACACCATGAAGGGCTTCCGGCGGCTGCTGAA